>WEDG01002323.1:0-13371 GCA_017591395.1 Schistocephalus solidus
CTATGCATATCAAGAGTGCTAACGAAACTATTTATGAATTCATGGTTTGCATTAGCAAATTCAAGGTTATTGCATTTTACCTAACGCTTTGTTGGAAAGGAGACTGGAAAACAACAGTGAATTAGTGCGTGATCACTTATGAATAGATCATGATGAAAATTCCTAAAGAGGGGGTGGACATAATTTGTAAAAAATAAATCGAAAATGCTGTTATTTCTAGTCACCGAACTAACCAGTTGGGACATGTTCGAAAAGTTAATAGTATTGACAAATTTCTGAAGTTTTGGCAGAGAGGAATTTGCCTGCCAGTCAATGTCTGGCAGAATAATATCGCCAACGATTATTTTGACGTCAAGTTGAGTCTCTGCTTCTTTTCAAGAAGTTCACAGAACTTGGTTTCATTGCAAGAATAACACAGAGGATTATAGACACAGTCAATTACAGCTTTTTTATTGTGCGGCAGGATGACTGAAACAAAGCATGCATTTCCAAAGAAAGGACGAAATCCTCAGCTGAAAGGGGAAATGTACAAAGGATGACTTAATATAAAGAAGGCAACCACCGCTAATGGAGCCAAGACAATGGATCTCACTAGCAAGCGAGACGGTGAATACCGACACCGTTGTGAGTTTTAAATGTGTCTTGATGGCAAACTATTTGACAAAAGACGTCTCTTACAACGTGCATACTTTCAGTACCATAACTTTAATACCCAATATCGTTTTTGCTATCTATCACGGGAGTCAATAATATAACCTTCGGGAATCGTGCAGAATACTTTGCATTGCCGAGGTTCAAACCAGGGTACCAGTTTTTCGGAAACGACGGTTATACCACTGAGCTATCGCCGTACGACGAACTCGCTGATTTATATTTAAATGATGGAATAAACACTAGTCAGTATCAGTATCAGTATCAGTATATTTGAGGGAGATGTAGGTGAGTCACCTTTGAATTCCCTATTTGTACATACGAGTTGTGGTATCAAAAAAATAGTATCTCGATATGTTGGCGAGGCCAACATAGTGGAACAAAGTTGAAAAAGAGCAGACAGTGAAAAAAAACTCCCGGTGATATTTAGGAGAAAAAACTGTCGCCCTTGGGAGGGGGTCCAACGGGGGGCATTTCGGAGGTCACATGATGCTCCATTGCTGATTGCAGCGTCCGTTGATGGATTTCAAAGGCTGAACTAGATGTCCAGATCATCCTCGGTCCATTGCGGTTCGAACCAGGGGATAACGTTCATACACCTCATGGACGACGGACGCCAGGTCCAGCTGATGCGAATACTCACGGTGTCACCAAGGTGTGTAAATAAGTTAAGCATCGAAGACCTCGAGGACCCCAGCATGGGAATAATGGGAGAATGCAAGCCCTCGAACGAAAATAACAAACAAGGAAATGTTACTCAAATATAACTAGTAGTATCATTAATGCCTTACTTTCTGACGTCACACTTGCAGCTTTCAGTTAGTGTTGTAGCTCGCACCATTATATCGATCTAACTTTCGCTTAAAAACCTCCAAGGAGTCCGACATTACAACATCCAGAGGAAGACTATTCCAAGCTTCGACTACTCTTTTGGAGAAGAAGTAATTCCGAGTGTCTAGCCTTGCTCCAGTCACACGTAATTTGAGAGGATGACCTCTCAAGTTCGTTGTTTTTGCTAACTCGAAGAACTCCCCTGGCACGAGACAACAGTCCTGGATACGTAGTATGCGGAATGTTAGTATCAGGTCCCCCGAAGCTGTCTATAGTGCAAGGGAAAGAGATTGAGACTCGACAGCCGTGTTTCATAAGGCAGTGAGCCATGTCCAAGGACAAGTTTGGTTGCTCGCCTTTGGACCTTTTCGAGGATGTTGATGTCCTTCGCCGCCCAGGGTCTCCAAGCTTGGATAGCGGACTCCAGCTGTGGCCGCACGAATGTTCCAAAGACTTAAGCGAAGCAGTCGGTAGTGAAGGCTGCAAAAGCTCGTTTAACGAGGTACAGAATCGACATGGCTGACTCCCGCTACCTTTGCGCAATGTAGGGAGGGTTTAAGCGAAGGCGTGATCCAGACTCCAAGGTCCTTTTGGACATCCACTTCTTTCAATGGAATGCCATTCAGACTGTAAACCGTACGGTTCGAAGGATTGCTTTTTCCCGACTCTTATGATGTTGCACTTGCTCTCATTAAACGGCAAGAGCCAGTCATTGGACCATTTCTGAGTCGATTTAAGTTTGCCTGCAAGTTCTCTTCATCAGCCGCAGTTTGAATGACGCGCCAAAGTTTGAGATCATCGGCAAACATGGCAATATCGCAGTCCAGTTCGTTGGCACAATCGTTGATGTAGACAATGAACAGTATAGGGTCGAGAACAGAGCCTTGGGGAACACCACTCTCGACCTCAACTTTAGTCGACAGTTTGTCGCTGATATGCACAGTTTGTGAGCGGCCAGTTAAGAAGTTTTCTATCCATGTCAGAAGTCTACCTCTTACGCCTATGCGGTTGAGTTTATAAAGAAGGCGGTGGTGCGGCACGCTATCAAAAGCCTTTTTGAAGTCTATATAGACTGCGTGCACCGTATTACCACTATCGACCGCTTCAGTCCAACGTTCTAAACAGTAGAGCAAATTTATGACGCAGGATCTACCTCTACGGAAACCGTGCTGGGCATCGGATAGCAGATTGTTATGTTCGAAGAACTGTATTAGTTGTTGCTTAATTATTTTTTCCATGATTTTGCAGCAAACTGAAGTTAGGCTGACCGGTCGATAATTGTTAGCAGAGGCTCGGCTTCCACCCTTATAAAGCGGCGTAATCCATGCGGATTTCCAGTCGGCTGGTAGGTTTCCGGTCTGGAAGGATGCTTGGAAAAGCGTAGAGAGTGGTTTTGCCAACTCTCTCGCGAGCTCTTTCAACAGCTTGGCAGGTACTTCATCGGGACCCGGAGACTTGGATTCCTTTAACCCCAAAAGTTCCTTGAGGACAGTAGTCTCGGTAAAATTAACAGTCTTGACTATTGTATCCACTTTTAAGCCATCGGTAGGGTGATCGTATCTCGTTTCCTTTGTGAAAACCGACTGGAAAAATTCCGAAAGATGATTAGCCTTCGCACCGTTTTCAGTGAGGTCTATGCCCTCGGCGGTCCTCAGCAGGGGTATTGGATCCTTGTTCCGTGTATTCTGTCTGAGGTAACCGTAAAACAGTTTCGGGTTCACGGTGGCCCGGTTCAGCAGGTCCACTTCGAAAGCCTGTCTTGTTCTAAAAATAAGGCCCTTGACCCGATTTCTCTGCATTTTATACGCATTTAGAGATGTAGGAGTTCCGTCCATAAGCGATTTTTTCCACAATCTCCGCTTTTTGTTAACTTCGAATTTTAAGGCCTGCGAAAGCCATCGCAGTCTGTTCGTTAACCTTTTTCTCAAAAATTGGACAGTGTTTTTTTCCATGAGCCTGTGCAGTATGTCCCGGAACGTTTCCCAGTCCTCGGTTACGTTTCCAAAGAATAAAGGTTCCCACTGAGTGCGCATGAGTTCGGCCCCTCATTCCACCGAAATCGCCTTGCCATATATTCCTTCTGATTGTTGTGGGTCTTGCTGGTATAGAAAAATAGTGAGTACTCCCCATCGCATTACCACGTGGTCACTTTTGCCTAGTGGCGGTAGACACGACACTTCGTCGATGCTGTCGTGCGACTTCGTGAGAACTAGGTCCAGGCAATTGGCCTGTTGTCCTTCGCACACCCTGGTTGGAAAAGTGACGTGCTGTGTGAGACGTAGCTTTA
This sequence comes from Schistocephalus solidus, assembly GCA_017591395.1. Lineage (NCBI taxonomy): Eukaryota > Metazoa > Platyhelminthes > Cestoda > Diphyllobothriidea > Diphyllobothriidae > Schistocephalus > Schistocephalus solidus. Next base: position 3,770 of record WEDG01002323.1, read on the forward strand.
GTGTCGTGCTCAGAAAAAAACCCGTCGAAGGCTAGATCAGAACTATGTGCACAGGTCGAGCTCCAGTCGATGTGAGGCGCATTGAAGTCACCCATGATCAGGATATCCAACCGTGTGGCAATCTTTTTCAAGTTCCTCTAGCAGGTAAGCATCAGCTACGGGGTCTCTTCTCGGTGGGCGGTAGACTGTTAGGACATCTAGACTTGATGTACCTGGCACTTTTACGGATAGCCATATCGCCTCGGAAGTAGGCGCGAGTTTATAAGTTTTGTCTAAAACTGTAATTTCGCTTTTTCACGTATGTGAGTACGCCACCTCCTTGACGCTCTTTCCCTGTCTTTTTCTAAAAAGTTGGTAGCCAGCCATATTTACCTCTCGATCGTCCACGTGTTGGGACAACCAAATTTCTGTTACGGAAATTATATCTGGAGATAGATCGCAGATATGAATCTTAAGCTCGTCGAGCTTCGATAATATACTCTGTGCATTAGTGTACATGCATGTTAGTTTTCGGTTTGCTCGGAAAGTGCTAACAGTCGGGCGCGAGCCCCCTGTTTACTGGGCCAACTGCGTGGTAATCCGGAACGGGCCTCTCCAGGGGGAGAATAATGGACGATGGATCACTTGGTTGTTGTAAATAACCAAGTTTGTTTCCCCCTCGCTGAGCCGCCGTCTTAGTTCGATGACAAGTTGATGGCGTTTGTTCCGCTCTGCAGGTGAGAAGTCCTGTTGAAAAAAAATTCCAGGGTTTGAGTTTTGTAACTTAAAGCGCCTCGACAGAATGAGACTGGCGTCCTGGCTACTGGTCAAGATAACTTTTTTAGATGCCTAGGACGTGTTGATTCGGATTGGCATTCGGGCCGTTTTCCAAGGCGGAAGGCTTTTTCCAGTTCAATCGACCTATTTTGGTTCCAGCATATTGTTCAGAAGTTCACGAAATTGGTTCATGTCTTCAGAATATCGGTCTACTGGAGTCGCAGCTGTTGATTCAGGTAGTCCCTATATTATGAAGCTTTTTTTCTGTCCGTGGCATTTTTTTAACTACGACGCTGTCTTCCTCTATCTGGTGGGAAGGTTTCACGCTGCGAACTGGTGATGATGGAGGGATGCTGATTGACTATGCGTTGGCTTTGATCCGGTTTTTTTTCGATTCGGCGAATTCCACGGGTTCGAAGATTTTGAATCGCAGGTGGTATTTTCGGTTGGGGAATCGATTCTACTGCTTGTGCTTGGTGTGAGAATCTCAGTACTTCCTGTGGAGGACAAGGCAATGGTCAAAGACCCGTGTTCGAGCTGTTTTGAGGAATCTTTCGAAGTCGGTTTTTCATTGAATTTTTCTTTCTTGGTGTCACTTTTGCGGTTTGGACGGCTTTTTTTGTTTTAGGCGGACTATTTTTGTCCTGCGCCGTTGGTACTTGCTGTTCAGTAGCCAAAGCAGCTGTCAAAGTTGTTGTTGGGATACCCTTTGATCGGGTATCGATGGTTTTGCTTCTGGTAAGTCGTTCAGTGGACTCCTGAGTGGCATCTACTGCTTTAGAGGTGCCTTTTAGCGCAGATTTTATTTGTCTTATCTCATCCTCGAGCTGGTTTAGCTTCATGGACAGTTTATGACAGCCTCCACAAATGGCAGTGTTGTCAATAGCATGCATATTAATTTGAGAGAGCGCTCGCCGCCGTGATGAGGTGGTCGAGTGGTTAGCGAGCGTCGCCATCGCGTTGGTGGTCGCGGGTTCAATTCCGGCTTGCGGCATGACTTTTTGAATTTTTGTGTGGTGACTTAAGAAGTAACGAGTGGCTAGGTGTAGGTTTAAACTATCAGCGCTTTTACGCAAACAGTATATAAATGATCTATACCACCTTTTTTGCAAATTAATGAAATCCCCCGAACGTTCTTAACTACTTCTGCTAGTGGAAGTTGTTAAAAGTATTTGTTATAACGAGTTACTCGATATAAATTGCAAAATCAATTTGACAGAATATGGATAATGAACGACTCAGCCTGTTTTTGTAGATACTCCTCAGAAAGCCTGACGAGCAGTTAGAGCCTGGATTGGACTGGTAGGTTGTGAAGGCCAAGCCAAAAATTTCCGGCAGGTTGCTCTATTTGGAGAACTGTCCTAGTCGAACAAAAGTCCTCAGAAACCCTGGAGAGAGAATGGATTGGACTGGTGGGTTATGTAGGCCAAGATTTCCGACAGTGCTCGATTTGGAGAACTCTCCTAGTCAAACTGTGAGGGTATCGAAGGCACTGAGCGGACGATTCAGTGAATTGATTCAATAATTTGAACCAATTAATGTTGTGGACTGATTGTTTCAGTGCAAAGACTCGATTAAATTCGGTCTTCTTGTTGCTCGAAAATTCAAACCGCGCGGCAACCGTCATAATACGAATGACTGCACTTCTGGACATGTTTCCTTAAAGTCGCCTCCCGCCAAACGGGCCAAGTGTTTAATACGTTTATTGGATATCAGTTACGAGGACGAAGCGTGTGCGACATGCTTAAAACGTTTTCAAAAATTTTCGGAGATCAAAAAGAATATGCAGAGACTGAAGATGGAGATAGAGAATTCAAAGAGACTTCCACCCATTTTACCCGAAGAGTAGCAGTCCCTAACTATGGAACATGATGGAGACAAATGCACATACGCATACACAGCTTCCTTAGCCATCGCATCCAAGAAGGAAGATGACGTTGCGTCTACAGGGCTCAGTGTAGCCGTTAAACAGTCCCTAGTATGGAAAGGAGGCAACCGGTAGGGATCCCAGAAAAGAAATAAACATCACAGGGCATCCTTAAAAGACAGCTTAAGCCAGAGCGTCAGTCCGAGCGGGCCAAATCTAGGAAAATGCGAAGCAAAAACCGCGCTATCGAAGGTTGAAATCAAGCAAAAAGTGGTATTTTGCACAGAACTATGCGGTATCTCTGCATCGCCAGCAAACAGTCACAGAGCACTTCATCAAGTAAAGCACCACACACCAGTAGAAAATGAAAATGAAGCCAATCAAGATAAAGGTCTCAATATTCAAGGGCTCCCTCAATTAAATGCAACCACTCCCAAGGAATGAGTTTCAGAAGACGAAGGTACTATTTCATGCAAAAATTGTAAGTCCCAGTCCCAAGAAAAATGTATTTATAAAATGCGTATCAGAATCAGCTTAATAAATTCCAAGAGGGAGGGTTAAGCACGACCTAGACCTTATACTAATGTATGCTAAAGCTTTGTTAAGGTATGATGAGTCGATTAAAATTCTCAAAGCACATCGAATAGGGAGGGTTCAGCCAGTGCCAGGTTAAAATTCTCGACCATGACCCCTAAAAATTATTTTGAAAACTGAAGCACAGACACAGCTCCTGCTGCAGAGGAAATCATCTCCACGGGATCTGCATCCCGAGGTGTTTTTTTTCCAGCCGGATTACGAGCTAAAGTAGCGAATGAAAATAAAATGTTTGGTAACAGAACTGGAAAACAAAGGATAACGACAAAATACGACTCAAAATAAGAGATGAGAAAATGGTTCGAGTCCAGTGAGCATTTCTCTGGCCAAAGGCAGTCATTCTGACAGCCTGACCAATAAATATATGTCCACTTTCAAGACTATTATGAAGACCAGTGGTCGCTGTCTAGAAATCTACTACACTAACTGTCAGGGTATCTTCAACAAGTTGGAGGAACTCAAATTACAAGCCTTTGAGTAGAAACCTCACATAATTGTGTTAACAGAGACCTGGTTGAGTGAGGAAATGAGTAGCAGAAAAGTAAATATTGAGGGCTATCAAGTGTTCCATTGTGATAGATTTCAAAGTAAAGGATAGTGCGTAGCGATTTATGTATCAAATGAAATTTCATGCTGCCAGCAAAAAATATCCGATTCATTACCACGAAATTTTAAACTAATTTAATATATTATTAGTAGCATACAATAACCAACACATCACCTGTGCTTTGTCTATTGACATCCCGGCTCGGATGAAAATGCCAAGGTAGAACTTCATAGTGCATTGATATTATTTTGCAAAGGGGAGAATTTACTACTTCTGGGGGACTTTAATGCTCCAGGAATAGCAGGGAAGATCCCCGTAGCAAACGCTTCATTAACATCATTCCAAGCTACTAAAGCCTTCCCCTTGCTGACGTGGGTTCAAATCCCACCGAGGCCGCCTCGTTTTTCACAAGTGGGTCAAAGGAATTATTCAAATCTGCCAAAATCCTTTATCAAAAATTACTCAAGATGAATACCTTGTTAACCACATAAAATTCGGAACAAGATTGAGAGCAAGACAACGATCGAACTGCATAGATCTCGTCTTCAGTAAAGAAGAATGAGTCAGCAGGGAAATTAATACAAAAACTCCGCTCGGCTTAAGTGACTATATATCTTTAACCTGCATGTGCTCTCTCCTATTGAGCCCACAATCACAAATTAAACGGCGCAAACATGTTTGGAATCGGAAATTTAACGCAATGACACGTGTTGTCTCAGAGGAACCCTGGTCAGTTAAATCGACAGATTGAGAAGATTTCTGGCAGCATTTTCGGGGGATTGTAGAGCATTTAGTCGAGTCCCATTGACATAGAAAAATAGGGAAACCAGGTGCTCCACTGCCGTTTGGTCACTCCGATGACAAAAAAGATCATGAAGAAGAAGAAGAAGCAGAGGCTGTGGAAAAAGTACTTAAATCTTCAAGATTCAAAGACATTCGCAGAAAACAGGGAGCCTCGAAATAACTGCCGCAAACAAATACGGATTGGCAGAACTTTACTTGAGTGTCGTCTGACAGCAGAATCCATCAGATGCCCCAATAATTGTATGGGTACATCCACAGTAAGAGAAAACACAGGGATGATGTTGCGTGTCTAAAAGAAAGCCTTGGAAAATTATTAGTTGAAGGGCCACAGAAAGCACAATTAGTCTCTCAGTTTTTTTTAAATCGGTTTTTACGTTGGGATTCGCAGAATACAATAAAGAGTTTGAAATGGGCAAAGATAAGGCCTTCATTGCAACCGGTGCCTCTTCCGTCGAAGAAGTTAGACGCTTTTTCAATCAAATTAAGTCAGACATGTCTCCTGGACCCGATGGGATTCCTCGGTTGGTACTAAAGGAACTATCGACGGAGCTGGCAAAACCTCTTTCAATTATATTTGAGCTGTCAATGAAAACTAGGAGACTGCCATCACAGTGGAAGCCAACTTACCTCATTTCTTTATAAATGGCAGGTAGCAGGGTGACAGCAAACAGCTTCCGGCCTATCAGTTTGACTTGCCTCTCATGCACGTCCTCGTAAACAGTGCTATACCAACATTTTGTGACGAAAATAACATTCTATAGACTTTAAGCATGCGTGCTGGAGAGGCTGCTCCCGTCTCTCAAATTTGTTAACTTGCCTGGATATCTGGACCAGGGCTTTAAAAGACGGCTTCAAGGTCAATGCCATGTTCATCGATTTCCGCAAAGCATTCGACACTGTCCAACACCACCGCTTTCTGCATAAGCTCACCACACTCGGTATCAGGGGTTTTCTTTAAAACTGGATAAGGGAGTTTGTGGTTGGTCGAAAACAGCGTATCTGTATCGGATATGACATGTCAGACTGGGCGAAGGTAACTAGCGGTCGGCCCCAAGTCTCGGTTCTCGGACCCTTACTCTTTATCCTATACGTTAATGACAGCCTACAGGAACTCGACTGCAATAAAATAATATTTGCCGACGACGTTAAGCTCTGGCATGTCAGCAAGGGCCCGAACGATAAAATTCCTTCAAAATAATTTGCACCGACTGCAAACGTGTTTCGAGAAATGACTCATCGAGTTCAAAGTGAAGAAGTGTGCTGTCCTTCATTTGCGTCCAACTAACAACCACTCAAATGAGAGCGTCAGGGCATATCACCGAAAAGCGTTACTCTTCTCGCTGAATCTTCACAGATAGATCTCAGTGTTTGGATACAAACCAACATGATACCAGCACTGCAGTGCACGAAGGCCGCGAAAAATGCCATGGGCGTATTACATGTCATCAAAAGGACATTTGTAACCTATGAAAAAGACATTTTTGGAAGAGTTAACGGCACCTTTGTTCAGCCTCATCTAGAATATGGCATAAAAGCTAGGCGGCCATGGCTAGCAACGGATAAAACGTGCCTCGAAATAATACAACACCTTGCAACAAAACTGGGAAATGGTTTCCAATAATGATCGTCCATAGAAAGACTTCGCTGCCTTTATCTATTTCCTCTGTGGTACCAAGGATCGTGAAGAGAGAACCATATTTAGACATAAAGGTATTTAAAGTTTTCCAGGGCGTCAAGGTCTAATTTCTTCATGCTAAAGGTGGGTTGTTCTAGTGGAAGTTTTACGCAAAGAGGATGTTTGCGTCTAAGCACTGACTGGGGTTTCATATTGATTTTAAAATATAAGTATTTTTCAAATCGATAATACGAAAGGAAATTTGTCACTAGTGACGTTTTGCGGAATAAAAATGCAATATTTGAAATATGGGTTTTAATCAAGTCACTGCAATCAAATATCTGCTTGATAACGAGTTTAAACTGTTCCCGCGCCCTTCGAATTAGGTTTAAAATTTTCCACCTCCGAGGACTGTACTACTTTCGGGATTTCAGTCTAATAGTCACTCTTGCGGACTATATTTATCAAGCGTTGGATTCTATTCGACATACTCTTCATCCTCAAAAGACTACTGCAGCAAAACAGCGGATACGGCCGATATCCTCCTCCTGTGCACTTCTCGCCAGCAACTCCACGAGATCTTCCAGTCAACAGAGGGCTGAGTCATTTCGATATTTTATTCATAAAGTTGCTCCGCTAAAACCTTCGTCCCATATTTTTAACACCCTTTATCGTTTTTGCGATCTATCATGGATGCCAAAAATATACCCTTCGGGAATCGTGCAAAATATGTGGCACTGCCGAGATTAATAAATAAATAAATAAATAAATTGTATATTTAAGGCCCAGAGAGCCCCGTCATTTCAAACTTAGTATCGCGGTTTAAATAAATACAAAGTGGATAATTGCTGCTCTATGTGAGCAGCCATATTAACAGCAGAAATTAACAATATGGTAGGCATATCCGATTCAGAACGATTTGCCATTTTTTAAAACAATAGACAACAATCTTTAACATAAACAGTGAACTAGAAAAGAAGCAGTAAAAAAAACTCCTACGGTTGAATCGGAGGCGGAGTTTAGCGAGCCACCAATTTTTAAAAAAATAGGAGCAAAAAACTGCTTCGCTTAAACCTTAATAGCTAGATGCAATGGGATAGATCTGTGATGATGCTGACAACGTATGAGGGTTCGGAACGCTCCTTGTCTTGTGAGAGATAATATAGCAGTCAGAGCTACTGTTTGTAACCACCAGTGGAGGTGAGAGAGGACGGACTCATCGTGGACATCAGGGTCAAAACGAAGACGGGACAGTAGAGGTCATGATATCATCATTGAGATGCGACCCTGCCGACTGCATAGTCCACCAATCAAAGAGGCAAAACTATCAGAACCCGCCTTGATCCTCAAATGAATTTGGAGACCATCGTCGGGGTTGCAAAAGCGGAGGAAAGTACCAAGGTTGTCAAGACTTGGCGATGCTAGTTTAAAATGAGGGGGGCAAACAGTAATTGCAAAGATTGACTCTGCAGAGGATGATGGACATATAATAAGAGACCAATATAAGATTGACTCTGCAGAGGATGATGGATATATAATAAGAGACCATTATAATATCAAGGGAACTGCCTCAAATACCAGGAGGACCCTTTTCGAAATCCAAAAGTTGCGAGTTAGGGAAGGAAACAGACAATAAGGACTTTATATCTTCCGGAGTTAAATGTTTGCGTAACTTTGTTTTGAAAATAGCTAATGTGGACGACAACCTAATTTGCAGTGAAAGATTATTCCAGATGAAAGCATATTTGGAGGCAAAAAACTGAGACCGGTTAGTTGTGGAGCTAAGGGGTGGTGAAATGATCATGGAGGAATTACGAGTGGCATAGGGTCGATCTACCGGAGTAAGAGCGTTAATTCGTGGAAGATTTGGGCTAGAATTAACGCGAAACAGGAAGCAGAGACCGGCTTCGAGTCTTCTAACCCATAGAAATTTAATGTTTGCTAACTGGCATCTATCCGTATAAGAGATACTGGATCCAGGAAGAGAAAATAGTCTTCGAGTAAAAACCCTCTGAACTTTTTTTCAATCTTACTGCGGTCAGAGGCGTTCATCAGCCCAAATAGGGGACAGCAGTATTCGAGGATAGGAAGAACAAACATGCGGTATAGGTTTAACTTTATTTCCGGAAGGAAGAAATTATGCGATATAAAACCACATATATGTGCAGCCTTTGCAGAAATTCGATCTGCATGAGGCGATAATGCTAGCTTGTTCGTGTAACTTAGAACTAAGTCTTTTATGGTTGATCGTTCGAAAAGTGTACTATTTTGAAATACGAGGGGTCCAGGAAGCTTGGCGGGGCCAAAACACATGAAACTGCTCTTGGATGAAGAAAAACTCCATCTGCCAAGTTCAGCTCCAACGTGAGAGCATAAGTAGATCAGTGTTGATTTTTATCAACGCAACTATTGGCAGTGTCTTTAGAAAAATGAATAAATGCACTTGAGATCGTCAGCATAAACAAAAGTTTGTGAATTTGTGAGTAAAGCTGAAATTTCGTTTATGTACAGAATAAAGAGAAGGGACCTAGAACCGTGCCTTGAAAAAAACGCCACTCGTGATCGGTTGAGGCGTCGAGTTGCTATTACCTACTAAGACCTTCTGGCTGCGGTTAGACAAGTAGGAACCAATGAAGTCAAGGAGAGGAGGCCGGATGCCGAGGGCTTCCAGTTTCACCAGAAGACGTTTGTGCGGTACCTTGTCAAAGGTTTTGCTCAGGTCAAAGTAGATCACAAACACTGTCTGCCGCTCATTACGAAGGGAAGTGACGAGGTTAAGAAATGCTAAATGACACACTTCGCATGATCTCCCAGGTAGAAAACCATATTGTGAGTCGCTTAAGAGCTTATTTTCTAAGCAAAAGTCGAGAATTTGATTAAAAATAATTTTTTCAAGAAGTTTTGCAAGAGCCGGGGTTTTGTGAACGCCTCGATAATTATTTAAGTCCGAACGAGATCCCGACTTGAAGACAGGAAGAATAATAGATGTCTTCCATGAGTCAGGAAAGAATCCGTTTTAAAAGATAAACTGAGAATACATGGCTAAGCAATCGGGGAAAGCTCAGCACTCTCTTAATAACTGAGTAAAGAATACCGTAAGTCCCCGAAGAGTGTGAGTTTTTTAGCCGAATTATTTGCTTACGAAGTAGTTCTATGGAAAAATCAATGGTACTGATAACATTAAATGAGGATGCCTGAAACGTCGGAACCGGTTCAGATTCCATAGTAAGATGATTTGCAAAGAATGCACTAAACAATTCTGCCTTCTCAGAGTCTTCGAGAACGAATTTCATAGTTTCATTAAGTAATGGAGGTATTTCATAACCAGCGTGCGGGGAACGACAGTGATACCACTGAGCTATCGCCGCACGACAAACTAGCTGACGTAATTTTTAATGATGGAATAAACATAAATCATA